>OZ002733.1:10197452-10231174 GCA_963924305.1 Polygonum maritimum | reverse complement strand
TAACTTGCCTCAGTGCACTTCATTTAAATAGAAAGGGGAAATGGGTTTTACTAAATGGCATGCAGACAAAAGATGTATCATGTATACGTATACATGAAAACAAAAGTAATGATGATGAATAGGATTTTCCCTGATTTCGTGTGATCAGAAACTCGGTTTGCTGGCATACAGCAATTGAACGGAAGAAGTACAAGTTGATCCGATCTCAGTCTCGTCAGATAAATCGGCTTCGTCCCATAACTTATCAAAGAGCTCCCGCAGCTCAACTGGTAAGGAAAAGAAAAGGGGTCGGAGAGGTTGGGGGTTCGAGTCCCACTTGATCCCCTAATCTCCCTTTTTATTTTAGGCTATTAATAGGTTGGGTTTAATTAGTTATATATATAAAAATAACTACCCCATCATTGTATCTGTTACTCGTCTGTTAATTGTTTTCCTCTTTCATTAAATTTCTTCTTTCTTAATTCTTTCTTTTTATATCCTTAAATGATTTATTTCAAAATAATAATCCAATATAAGAACCCGTTTTTTTCCATAATTGAATTTGAACGTGTTTTACACTTAATTGGGCGAGGAATTTACTATTGACGACTTTTTGATAGTTGTACGAATAAGGATTTTAAGAAAACTTTATTTCCCTTATTTATAAAAATAGCGGTTATTACAGCAGACGTCCCTCTCGCTATAGAATTTCACCACCACGTCGCATAAATATGGCATCAGGTATCTGTGTATATAATTTTTATATCGTGTATATGAGTGTTTTGAATTTGTACGTATATATCGTTATCTCATGCGTAAATCGTTTATTTGGCCTATTCCTACAGATGGAGATGTACATATGTATAAGAATAATGTATGTTACAACCTGATGTATGTATATACGAAAATTTTTGTTGTTACATTGTATATGTGACCTATTCCTACCGTCGCCGCTCAACCTCTCGCCCTAGCGCCTCCCCTCTCCAGGGAGTTTTCCGGCGACCACCCGTCGCCACTTGCCCTGCACCCCGCCCGACCGGATCCCCCGTCCAGATCTGGGGTTTTGCCCGTCCCCCGGATTCCGCCCTAGATCTGGTGCCCGACGTTGGTCGCTTCCCGATTCTACCCGTCGTCGGTGCTCGTCCGTAGGTTCGGGTCCCCTCCCGCCGGCCTCTCGTAGCCCCTGTAGAACCGCGTCAGAGTTTCGCCCCCCATTACCGTCCGTCGAGCTTCGTTCGGGTCCCCTTTCTCCGTCGGAGTTTCGCCCCCCAAGATGTATATATGTACAGTAATATTGTATATGCCAACATGAGGAATGTATATACGAAATTTGTTTTTGCTGGATTGGTTCCTGTAACCTATTTCTACGGATCAAGATGTATATATGTACAGTAATATTGTATATGCCAACATGAGGAATGTATATACGAAATTTGTTTTTGTTGGATTATTTATGTGACTTATTTCTACGGATCAAGATGTATATATGTACAGTAATGTTGTATATGCCAACATGAGGAATGTATATACGAAATTTGTTTTTGCTTGATTGTTTATGTGACCTATTTCTACGGATCAAGATGTATATATGTACAGTAATATTGTATATGACAACCTGAGGAATGTATATACGAAATTTGTTGTGGTTGGATTGTATTCATATGTTTAATCGTACAACCAAGTCTGCCGGAATACTGTAATATAGTGTATATAATGATCGCAGGATGTATATACAAGACTATAACATGTATATATAGTTAATAATTCGTACAAGACGTGTGAATATCCAATATATAATTAACACTTGCTATAATTACGAGATTGAATTGAAATTTGGAAATTAATTAACATTTGCTATAATTAAGAGATTCTTTTTTGTGATTTTTCTATAAATCCGAAAATTAATTAACAGTTGCTATAATTAAGGGATGTGATTCAAATTTGAATTTGTGTCAAATTTTGATATGTAATCTGGACCATCCATTGGAATAGCATCTAAATGCCTACAATTGTTCACTTGTTCACTCATATTTAATTGTCCACTATTGAACTTTAATATATATATATATATATATATAAAACCCAGATCAGATATCATATGATGTAACCGGCCCTTTAAGTGTAGGCATATAATAATGAGGGCAATTAATTAATAGAATTATAGATAGATACCTGCAAAATGAGCCAGAGGGACCAAGGTAATGCTGTTAGCAAAGAGGAAGAGGCAGCCAAGCAACCAACTAGTGTCTTCTTCGACAAGAGCGAGGGAGGGTGCTGGCAAAGCCGACGGCACATTGAGGAGTTTGGGGCCTTTGAGCAATGCAATGGAGGCGGCTCTCCTACACAGGTGATTGTTCCCATGATTTTGCTCTGCTGCTCCAACTCCTTATGTTTACGCTCTCCAATCTGCACGTACGTTACGAGTACGTGCAAATAGGTGATTAATTTAGGGTTAATTAGAGAGAGGGTAAAGATAAGAGGAAGCTTCCTCACTCCTATGCTACACTTGTTGCCGTTTCTCTGCATTATTGAATACTATATTATTTTTTTCGATCAAGTATTGAATACTATATTGCTGCCATACATATTTCAACCAATTCTTAGCGCGATTATATACTATATATCTGCAGGCTAGGTACAGTCAGCCCCACATGTTATATATTCATATAATCCAAGTCTTCGTTCATACATTGATGATAAAAATTTCCACATCGATCATAATAATACAATCAAACTCTCTATTTTGAAATCATGCAGACCGATTTACAGCTCATTACGTACACTAGGTTCCAAATACCAATTATTAATCACCTAGCTAGCTATCGATCGCAAAACCAAATGAACAATAATTAACCACGCAAATCAAGGTAGGAAAGCAAATTAAGTAAAACCAGTAAAAAAAACAACCAAGTAATTAATCAATACTTAATGTAATTACCTAGAAGAGAAGAGGAGGATGGGGAAGATGAAGAGAGTAGCGGTAGCTTGGCGGTAGAAAATGAAAACCCTGGGGCTCATCCCTTTGAGCAGGGCAGCCCTGTTGAGCAGGCCCATGGCGGCCGCCGTCAGCTGTATCTCCTCCATCCCGGCCGCCGCCAGGTATTCGCATTCCTTCCACCAGCCCACTCCCTCCATCTCCATCAATCAAGCTAGCTAGCAGACGGTTAAGGCGTACTGATCAGATGGCGATTTATAAGCTATCCGACAACCGTCATTGATTACTTAATATTCTTCTACGTACGCAATCAAACCAGAGCCGTCTAGCAAAACTCATTTAGCTCACTTTTATCAGTCAAGATCTTCTACTCCTCTCCCTACTCCCCTCCATGCTCCATTTTATTATTTATACCATAAAATCATAATAAAAAAAATTATAAAAATTATTTTTATGTATAAATGGTTATTCTTATATACTAGTATAATTTTATGATATAAATTCCTAGTCAATATTTTTTAAATGTCAAAAATATGATTTATTCTATTATTTTAATGTAAAACAATATTAATGATATTTTTTTATGATAAGAAATGTACAAATATATATGACTAAGTATTGTTAACATGAAAATATATTTATAAAATTTTATTATTATTATTTTATAGCATAAATAAGGGAGTGGAGTATAGAGGGGAATATAGAAAGGAGTAGAAGATCCTTGCTGCACTTTTATTCTATACCATTACGGAGTCCTACTCTAACTTTATAATAGGCAATCCAATTTGTCTACTCTTTTTGTGCTCCCTTGTTTTGATGGGATTAAATTTATTTTTTTATATTTTATTGATGCTTAAATTTCTTTACTTTGTGCATGAATTTACTATAACAATTACAAATATTATCATATGTATACTTTGTTTTGAAACGACGCTTATTTTTTGGATTATAAAATGACAAAATTCTTGTATATCATCGTATATAAATAAATTTTATTTTTATATTTACTTTTTATACATACATAAACATATATTTAAATAATCGAGGAAGAAAAAAAGATAAGATAAATTATCACATTGTATTAACAATTGATACAAATCTTTTCGCATTTAAATTAAATTACGTAAACTAACTTATATAATAAAGGCTTTTTTACCGGAAACTACCCTTACAATATGTCATATTCTCCTAAATCTCCCTTTCAATGCCTAATTACCGCAAACCACCCGTAATAAGACTTTCGTTACCCCAATGCCACCTAAACACGATTTCCGTCCAAATTTTACTGTTAAATCATTAAAAAAAATCATTTTTTCCCTTCATTTTTATTACATTTTGATCAATTATTAACTTTTTCCTTTTAGATATACCAACTTTATAATATAAATATTTATGATAATATTAATTACTATAAAACTAATAAGTATATGGAGTTGACAATTTATAATATAATAATAATGTAAAAATATACTAATATACACTTAACAAATAAAGATTAGGGGTATTAATACGCCAAACATAATAAATTACTCAAAGTACTAATTTGTAAATGAGTAGATCACAGATCGAGTAAATTTAAAATTGAAATCTTAATCTACAGAACTACCAATACCCCTAATCTTTATTTAATTAATTATTCATAAAGATATTAATATGTTATTCTTATATTACAAGTTTTGAATTCCATATAAATGATGATTATCACAAATATTAAATGTTATATTTATTAAATGCTATCACAAATATTGAACTTTTGAATTTATAGTAACTAAAGGAAAAGAATTACTTGATGTAATGATTAAAATATAATAAAAAAGGAGGGGAAAATACATTTTCTTATAAGTTGAAATGTGGACGGAAAATGAGTTTGGGTGGTATTGGGGTAACGGAAGTACTAAAACGGGTGGTTTGCGGTAATTAGGCATTGGAAGGGTGGTTTAGGAGAATATGACATACTATAAGGGTGGTTTTCGGTAAAAAAGCGTATAATATAATCAATAAGTTTAAATAAAATTCGGATTAATATATTATAATATTATATATATAAAATAATATTTAATAAGTTAAATAGAAAACCAAATTATCTTTTATATATATGTTATTGTTTTCTGAAAAAATAATTAAGTAATAAATATACAAAAATATAATGAAAATGTGAATGAATTATTATCTTAATTAAGAAATCTATCTTTTTTTTCTAAAGTGTGTAATCAATATTCAATAATAGTGATATATATGTTAAATATAACATATACTTTTTTTATTGATACTTTAATATGATATGATAGTAAAAATGTATTTAATATATTATTTTAATAGAATGAATATTTGTCCTAAATATAGTGGTAGAATTTGCTACCATTGATGATTTAAAAAATACCATAATAAAATTACGAAACATAATTTAAATTTAATATGATATTTAATTAAATGGGTAAAATATTATCATTATGCTTTATAGGTTGTGACGGAAAAAATACTTCTTTAAATAAAAGGTTTATGATAGATCTATGTATTAATTAAATGTGTATATTGATAGAATATAGATTTATATATTTGGATAGAATTATTAATTAAACAACACAAATTCTAATATAGAACTAATATTTTAATTAAATATCTATAAGATTATGATAAAATCAAGATTTAATAACATAGATTTTTTTAATAAAGGGTGATGTGGCGCAAAATGATGACAAAATTTGCTTCCGCTTTAGTATATACTAATAGATAGATAGTTATAAAAGGAACATATTTAGTAAGTAAAAGATTTGATTTGTATAACAGGTCCATAGTACTAAAACGGCTTGTATGCTCTAAAAAGAACCGGCCGGCTCATTTTTTGAGTTCCATGCTTCCAATACAAGGCCATGAATGATCTGAGGATAGCTTAATGGGCCTTTTGAAAGTCCATTTCATTATTGGGATATCGATCAAGGGCGAAGTTCTATGTTCCATATATGTATATGACCTGGTATAAATTACTCATGGGTCCGGTTCGGTTCCAACCAACGAACCGAACCAGAACTAAACCACCAAAAATCGGCGGTTTTCAAAACTGAACCAGTTTTCGGCCAACTCACAATTCCGATTTCGATTCAGGGGTTCCTAGAAACGTCGAACCAATGGTTTGGCCCGGTTCCAAACTGAAATCGGAACCAACCAGACTGCGTCGTGGCTTGAGGAACCACGGTCGTGGCTACTGAACCGCGGTTGCGATTGTGAAATGCGATCGCGGTCCACAATCTAATTAAAAAAAATCGGTTCGGAATCGAAACCGACTACAAGAATAGGTAGGAACAAATGGGAAACCAGAGCTGAATCGGTGAGTTACCGGATCCTATTCCGGTTCCAAGTTTCGGGGAATCGGAACCACCGGTGTCGAAACCAGACCCATGACTAGTATAAATTGCAGGTAGCTAACTCTCTTGTGCGTGTCTACATCAGAATCCACCTCGATGGTGGTGGCATGCCACGGGCAACCAACACCGTCAATTCCTTTCCCTACCCCTTTCTTAACTTGTTGGTGTGTGGTTTTACTACGCGCTACATGACGAGAAAAATCAAAATCTTTCGTAGTAGTCAACGTACGGCGACAAGCTGTGTTTAAACTACCAACCAATTAGAGTAGAGTGGTTAGGACCACTGCGTTGATGACACCACTCCCAAATAGTGCGACATCTCCATAAAATAGCTCCATCAAAAACATAATTCGCACAAGAGGGACATTTTCCCAACTATATTGTGCATTGTTTTAAATTGTTTCAAAGCTCTTACTCCATCCAGTGAAAGTTCCATTAAGGAAGTTACATCTGTCCTAAGACAAGGTGGTCACTCATCGGTTTACTAGCAGAACCAGAGCGTTCCACGCATTATTGGTGAGCTATCTGGTCAGCACACTAAGAATGAAGTAGTACGATGAGCCTACTCACTCATCCCACATCGAAAAAACCCAAAATCCAGACCTCAAAATTATGTATAAATAGCGGCTAAACTCAAAGTGGAAAGGACCAAAAAAAGATTTAGAAATTCATGACGTAATTTTAGAGTATCATTGTAATGAGATATCGAGAAGAACGCACATGATCTGAAGCTAGATTATAAAACACAACATGACCCGTCCTTGTTAGTGTTTCGTCCTCTAAAGAATCTTCTATCCTACAAAACATGCGCATATCATAAAGAGTGTTGGTTTCTAGGGATGCAAACGCACTGGAAAATAATAAATTTCATCCCAAACTCTAGACTAAGATCAGTATGATAACGTTAAGTAATTAATTTTGTTTATTACCTCAATAGAAGAAACCGAATTATAAGTTTAAACCTTTCTTGTGATCACCAAAAAACCCCAAATATTACTACTCCAAATGTATCCACACACAAACGGAACAAACCTCTTCAGTGGAAATCGCTTGCTAAAATGCTAACCGATACGTAATTAAGTAGAGAGGATTGAATACCGCAGACTAAGCTAATGACGGCACCAGGTTTCGTGTACGTGCATCTCCATATCTTATATAGACCATGGTAATCACATACGTACAAAACACATTAGATAAGTGGATTAAAAACTTTTTTAATATATCAATATTTTGTTAAGACCTTATCTCATCCACTATCATAAGAGATAAAATATGATCTATTATCTCTTTATTGATCGATATACATTTCTATAATTATAATTACTCAAATATCAACAACAATAACAAAAATCCAGTGTAATTTCTCTTACGGGAATCTGGGAAGTCAGGATGGGGCACCCTTGACTAATGCAGAGGGGGGCATCCAAAAGACCCATCAGAGAAGCACACAACGCACACATACCAAAGCAAATGACACAACAAAGCACAAAGCACGAAAAATCAAACAAAACAAAGCACAAAACAAAACAAAGACAAAGCTAGACAAAACAAAAAACTAAAGCTTATCGGTCTGGACAAGATCTAGCCATCATCACGCTAATCTTCTCCCTCCACCTATCCCTGCATACTGCCAGCTCTGTCGAAATCCCCAAGTGACTGACATCCTGTCTTATAATGTTCTTCCAGCGTTTCATCGGTCGACCTCTCCCTCTACGAATAACTCTCAAGTCCAAACTTTCACACCTAGGAACTGACTCCTTAGGGCCCCGCCTTTGAATATGCCCAAACCACCACAATCTCGATTTACAAAGCTTGTCCTCTAAGCTGGTCACTCCCACCCTACTCTTAATCACTTTATTTCTGATTTTGTCCAACAGCCTAATTAAGAAAATAATTATTTTCTCTATAATTATCTTATGAGTCTAATTAAGACTAAGACCAATCAAACTCAAACCGATAAAATTCTAGACTTGATGACTTTCATAGTGCATTTACTATTGTGACATAATAGTAAAATATCATTCTAATTAGATACCAAAAAAGAGCGTACATAATCTGAAGCGAGGTTATCACAATGACCCGTCCTTATTAGTGGTTCTTCCTCTAAAGAATCCTCTATCCTAAAAAACGTGCGCACACATCCTAAAGAGACCCATCTAGCTATTTGAATAAAATAAAATTTCTTCTCGTTATCCATATCCGCTATTTTCGAATTTCAATATTAGTGTGGTTCTTTACAAATTTTATAGGATTTATACTAGTATATTTACCAAGCGGTTTCTTTCATAATTTTATATTTAACGGGTGATTTGCTACGAACACCGATTTCATTTAATGGATGGTTTACCTTATTCTATTTTGGGTAATGTTAGAGCATCCCCAACAGCTTCTCTATTATAGAGAAAATGAGGGATTTGGAGGATTATAGCTCATTTTTTTACCCCAACAGCTTCTCCATCTCATTCTCTATAATGGAGATGGGAAAAAAAATTGCACTTCATTCTCTAAATGTAGGGGATTCTCTAAAATTGCACTTCATTCTCCAAAATACATTTATGGTAATTATTCATTTCTTCAAAATGCATTTATGCTAATAGTAGAAGGTTTATATACATTGAGTGTAAAATTTAAGTTTTCCCTTTAGTGTTAAATATATAATGCAAATTCATCATATATATTATAAAATATATATTTTTTAATTATTATAGCTTCTCGTGAATGCATGAACTTTTTGCTCACATAAGTCCTAATTTTATTGAGTCTATGTGTATATAAGTCATAAATATTTTAGTCGATCGGTACCGGCCCTAAAACCATTAAATAATAATATATAGTATTTCCAACACCTAATTGTGAATGAACGTTTTTTCTTATTTACATTATGATTCTTTAGTATAATTACTTCTTTATTGTTATTTAAATAAAAAATTAAATATCTTTAAAGTAAGATTGTATTATATTTTCATTTCTGTCAGTTAAATAAAAATAAAAATTAATAAACATTGAATTCTTCAAAATAGATAAGTGGTTGGACTTAAATAAGAAAGGTTATATTCTGTAAAATGGAGAAGCTGTTGGAGTTGAAGTAGAAAAAATTTGGAAAATATTGTTTTTGCTTCTCCATTTTAGAAAAACTTTTAGCACATCTGTTGGGGATGCTCTTACAATCTTCTGCACAGATCAGTTTCGAACTAGTGGTTTGTATCTAGCATTCCCTTAATTTCTACGAACGAAGAATGTTTCTCGAAGCACCAAATGAATCAATTATTCAAGTTAAGGCATCACATTAGTACGGCTATTAATGATATTGTTAGTTACGACTTTAGAGGATATATAGCACTTCGCAATTAATTATACAGCCAGCACAAATGCTCCACGTGTATGAATAATAAATAATAAACAATAAAAAATGAAAATAATTATATTTCCCCTCCGTTCACACCTAATCTAGTTAAGCACATTAGTTGAGTAAGTTTAATAGGAAAATATCAGCTATATCTAGCTCTAGCAAGAGTACACTATTGTCACACGTATAATACAAGAAATTGTTCTTCCTAGTGGACCAAGCATTATTTCGTAACAAGTTATTGCCACCAATCATTTCCTACATGTCATTCTCTAACCCCGCGGCAAGCTAGAGGAGGTGTAACCACATGTAGTTTGTTTAATAAATGGTGTTGTTGAGCAGAAAGTAGAAACAGAATCATAATGAACACACCAACAAGTTGTTCCAAGGAGTGAGACATAATTCAATCAAACTATCAATGATGTTTTTTCTCTAGTGAAATGACAATCGATCTTCATATGCTCGTTTATTCATGAAATAAATGTTTTTGAGCAATATATATGAAGTCCAGATCGATTGCATATATGAAGGCTAATTGGTTAGAGAGGCGATACACTCATCTCTACTAAAATACGAAGAAAGCAAGTAGATGAAGAAAGTGAGAGGACTGCACAAATCAACTGATGGGGGCACAGTTTTTGTCGTTTCGTTACATAAGCAAGGAGCCTGACAAGCCGCATACGTTCGATGCCATTCATGCGCGTTTACGGGCGCATGCCTGGAAGCCTGGCGCTCCCCATACAACCAATGCCACGTACTTAAGCGTGTGAACGCGCATGAGTGGCATTATTTTGTCGTATGGGGCCTGTCGGGCTCCTTGCTTGCACTACGAACAGACGACACCTTCGCCCCATCATTCGTCCCACGGCCCCAATGGCGCAACGCCTTACATGCAAGTCTGTTTTCCTGTGTTGCATGCCCATATGATAGAAGGAACCTCGAACGATGGATAGGCCCAACTTTAAAAAGCTTTGCCCTAGGGGGATCGGGCGAACGCCAAGGCCGACGTCCTCGTCCCCAGGCGTGGCGGGAGCGTACCTTGGCCATTTTAAGTGACAAGTAAAAGATGAGCAACTTTTTCTGCAAGTCTTAAAGGGGGAGGCTTCCGATTTGATGGCGAGAATCTCAAGAGTAAACCTTGGCACGATAATTGGATGGGTCAAATCCCAGCCGATCGAATTAACTTAAAAGTATTTCGGGCCGCGATTTGATCCAGGGGTATTGTTTGGCCTCATCCTTTTCTCATAGTTCATCAACTAGAGAAGCAGGTGGATCACCTAAAGAGGGTGGAGGACATTCGTTTGTGTATTTATCTAGAAGCTCTCTAGCAAGGAAAGAAGCCCAGCTGAAGAAGGCTACGAAGAACATAAGATAGAAGATAGAGGATAGAAGGACAGAGCGTGCGTGTAAGGGCTCGTAGTATAGCTTAAACTAGTTTAACCCGGGTAATGTGATTACAAATCCAATTTAATATAGATACGTAATGTCAATGATCATGTAAAAATTATAGGATCATATATATTTACTTTCGTATTATGATTAGTTTTTTTATCAATAGTAAATCATCTCATAATATAAATAAGTTGGATTTGTTTAAAAACTAATTTATGATAAATATCACGTTTTATTAAATAGTAATATTTATGGGAAGATTATAATTAATTCTTGGTAAGTGATAATTTATAATTTTCAGGGTAATTCTTAATTTTTGGTAAATCTTAATCAATTTTTACAGGATAAGATTAGATTATATGAGATTCTAACTACCTAACTTGTATAAAGGAGGCCCGACTGAATATTTTATTATTAAAATGACACATGGCGCAAATTTTTGTGAAGACATTGTCTCCGCTTTATACTATAGGTAGTATAGATAAGAGCAAAAGATATAATTAATTTCTTTGTTCTATTGCGTAATAGATGAGATAAGGGAATTTTCTATAAATAGTATGTTATCTCAAGTAAAGCCTATAAATACATGATGTATGTAGTTTAGGGGAGAGTAATTCCTCTCGTACTTGGCTAAAGATGTGTTCTCAATCTCTTCTCTACTACTACTACGAATCACCTTGAGCTAGAGTCCTGATCTTGGTTACTAGATAACTGATCTTTAGTCGATTTTTTACCAAAATAGATAACCATGAAAGACGCATTGACTTGCCCGAGATTTGAATTTGTCTTTGCTTCTTTTGGTGGAATTAATAAAAAACAAACAACCAATAGGTTTTTTTTTTGGTGGAAAAACAACCAATAGGTTTCAAGTGAAACAAAATACAATCTTGTGGGGGTGAATTTATGAAGGAAGGAAGAAGGGTTTAGTTTATATGATAAGTTGATGTAAGAATCCAAACATTCGTCCATGCATAGATTTTGTGTTTGGTGATTCATATGTTATTTATTTCGTCAAATTTTTGACGTGTGATACATATTTTTTATGTCTAAACAACGAAAAAGTAGTACAGCTTAACCAATTTTGTGAGGTGAGTACAGCTGGAGAAATTGGGACTCTTTAAATAGTCAAATTCCACAATTTTAAAGTAAATCAAATATGAAATTAACCATTTAACCTAACTTTTTTGACAAAGTTATACTTCCTGCGAAGTGGATGATGAACTTGCTCGCAGCCCAAGCAGAGGCATATGTGCCACAAACACCCGTCCGGCCGTCCCTATGGAGTCCATCATGTCGTCCGTGCCTCGTACCGACGTCTCGAGTCCGGTTAGTTCAGCACCGACTCCCTCCTCAAACTGACCCTTGCCACCGAGCATGTTGCTTGCTATGACATTGTCTTTAGTGTCCAATGCAGAGGCTCGAGTCGTATCCGAGATCTCGTTAACTCATACATCAACACCCCTCATATTGTTTTTCAAGAAGACCCATGATGATGAGGTTTTGCTCATGTCGATATCGTCTCCGCTTCCATCCCCATGTCGAAACGAGAACGCTTCGAATCTAAGGGGAGAGAATGATGCGTCCTTCGGTCCTTGCCTTGGACCAAGCATGGTTCCCACTAGTTCAACACGCTTGAGATCTTGGTGTTCTCCTTAGCTCACAACTCCGCTCTTTAATTATATTTCTCTATTTAGCATGTCTCCACTTTCAGTATGTTGCTCTTTTTCATTTGTGACTATTTTGGGTATGTGTCTTCTTATGCTTAAGACTGATCCAATAGCTAGCATAAGGCTCATTATGCTTATTAGATTTAGCATAACTTTCTTTCGTTTTCTATTTAAGCATTTGATGTACTTCATTTCAATTCATTTCAATAATAAAATCCAAAGCTTGAGCCCGAGATGTGGTTTTCTCCTCCCTTTGGGTCCGATGTCAACCCTTCTATCCCTCTTCTCAACGCCCTTACTTCCCCTTCGTAACTTGTCGCTTCGAGGATAGCCTTGAGCCCCTTCGCCCACATGAGCACAAGAGGCTGATGAGTCATCATGTTGACACTTATTTATTCTGATTGTCACCCTATGGAGAAGATCCCAACCTCTTCTAACCTAGATTAGGCACCCTCGTAGACCTATCCAGGTTGGAACGCATCACAAAATTGCTATTGCCACACCAACTTAACCTAAATTGGTAGAAAGCTTGAAGCTGAGATCAATATGAAATTGATTATATACGGATTCAAATTGATATATAATGTCAAACTATTGGAAAGCATCTAAACATCCAAAGTTACTCAAGTCAAAATCATTCAAAAAATTGAAGTTATTTAACTTGAACTGGAAATTCCAAAGTTACACAAGTCTATGCACTCACCTTATTATTACTTTTATGAGCATTTTATTGATGCAATTTATTATTATTATTTTTTAATCTTTGACATCAAATTTAATAGACAGTTTAGATATAAGTAAATATATAGTTATACTTAATGCAAATATTTTATTAAAGATATCAATAATAGGTAAAATATTCTATGATTATGTTTTTTAATTTGAATGTTACGTCTACTATAATATAGTATATAAAGCATAACTTAAGTCTTTGTTAAAATTTGCACCACGTCATTAATCCTGAATAAAATAATAATTTTATTTTTTTATATTGTATTTTCTAAAAATAACTCGTATATATACTTGATATCTTATCCAATTTCCTTATATCTAAAAATGAATCTAAGAACCCGACTTTGCTTGACTAGTTGGAACCTGATCCGAAATGGCCCAACTGTCAAAATTTTCAAATTTGACCCGTATCCAAACATATGCTAAACCGAAATGACTTGACTTGATCTGACCCGACTCACCTGATTGGCATTCCTATGACTTCATATGGTTCAACCCGACTTGACAATGCAACCCTAAACTTTGAACTCCGTCAAATCAACTAGATTGAAAATTTTACTTGCACATGGTAGAAATACGTCTATGCTAATCTTCTTAAAAGTCCACTGGGCATTTGCAAACCTAAACAAAACCGATTTCCAAAAACAGAAGTTAAAACCATGTGAAACTCTTTGTGGTCAGTTCCATAAATCTAGCAGAGTATCTACCACTTACCAATTCAAATTACTTTACCAAACCGATCGAAAGATTTCAGCACACACACGAAATTCCTTTCCCATAACCCACCTTTTCCCGCAAAACTTGCCACAATATGTTCATCTCCAAAGCAAAACACAACTCATACATCATAAACGGTCATTGCACTGATTCCACTCAAGGATCATATAAACACAACTCATTTTCTTCTTAGCCTATCAACTAAAATCACTACCCAGTGTCAAAAAGAATTCTGTATAGCAATTCATGAATTCAATCCTTTTTTTTCTTACGGGCACCGTCCAATATAGTCGAACACATTTATTGAACTCAAATCTTAGCCTCCCTGTTTAATTACAGCTGAACGGTATTCTGGCACAGTGACAGCGTACAAAATACTAAAGAGCTGAAAAGCTGGCCGGCATACGGAGAAAAAATATCATGCTAAGCATTCAACAATTTACACAATATTGGGCTATTGGGCGTTATGTCTACCCATAATCTCCAACCTACTAGCTAATAGTGATTGAGACTAGTTTTCTCTTAACTGTTAACCATACTGCATTTATTTCCAATTGATTTTTCTTTTCCCAGTTGCGTTTTATAGCTTTCAAGCCCCCTGCATAAATAGACGACACGATTTGGCTAATCAACTAAATCACCAGGCAAATGAATTGAATACTATCTAATAGTTTTTCTCGCAACGTCTCTCCAACTCGTCAGGAAAAGGAAACAGCAACCCCATACCATTTTTGTAGTTCCTCATCAACTTCCCCTGCCTCCTCCTTCATTAAAAGTTACCAGCTTTATTGGCAGAGCTTTATTGATCTGTTGTACTCTTCTCCTTCTTCTGCCTACTTGGGGATTCAGCAAAAATGGGTGCACCTTTATCCGCTTGGCCATGGGAGAACTTGGGTGCTTACAAGGTAGTGCTACACTAATGAAAAATGCAATCTTTACTCAATCTATGTGCTGATTTGTTTGTTTCCGCATATGGGTCTAGCTCGCCTAGAGATTTGGATTGTTTACTTTTGTGGGTTCGTTAAAGGATGAATGCCCGTTTCCTAATTTACCAAACCATTACTTGTTTTGTTGTAGTACTTGCTGTATGGGCCATTTTTGGGACAAGTTGCAAGATTGTGGTCAAATGGAGAGGCTTTCACGAGCAGCTGGTGTTTTCATATCCTTGTCATTTGCGCCCTGAGAGGCGGCGTTCATCAGCTCTGGTATACCTATTGCAACATGTATTTCCTCAGCAACAAACGCCGTATTATCGAACAAGGCCTTGACTTTGAGCAAATCGACCGAGAATGGGACTGGTACTAGTTAAACCAAACCCCTCCCTAGTTTCATTAATTGATCAAGAAGAAATGGGTTTTAACTTCTTATATACAGGGACAACTTTCTGATCCTACACGCCTTTGTTGGAGCCATGGCCTATTACATACTTCCAATTCTGAGCAGCCTTCCCTTGTGGAATGTAACTGGGTTCATCACAGCTTTGGTGCTCCATGTGGCGTTCTCAGAGCCTCTTTATTACTATCTACACAGAAAGCTTCATCAAGAGTTTCTCTTCTCCAGATACCATTCTCTTCACCATTCCTCCCCTGTTCTCCAGCCTCATACAGGTTTTCTATCACCTGATTTCATATTTTAGTATTTCTTTTAGTCGTCGAAATGCTTGACTGATTTTGGTGATATGAATGTGGCAGCTGAGCATGCAACTCTGTTGGAGCATCTGCTGATGATTCCTATAGTTGGAGTGCCGATTTTAGGCACTTGTTTGTTTGGGTATGGGTCAGCTAGTTTGATCTACGGGCACCTGCTTGTATTTGATTTCTTGAGATGCTTGGGTCACTCCAACGCTGAGCTCCTCCCTTACCAGATTTTTGAAGCATTTCCCCCTCTGCGTTACCTTATTTACACCCCAACGTAAGTATTATTATGATTAATCCATTTTTCTTATGAGTTTGTTTTGCTGGGTTAGCTTGATTAGTTGTTTGTTTAAAAACTCTTATGGGATCAGGCTCACTCTATTCGTGTGATCTAGACAGGATTGAAATCCCAACAGTTGTTTTACACAAACGCCTCACCATAAATTCTCTTTCTGCACGCAATAATTGCTGAGAAACAGTAGGCTTGAATGTTGAACTGAATTATTGGTATGGTTTGTGGCTGTGCAATAAAGATTGACACTTGGCCAAAAAAATAAAGATTGACACTTCAGAAAAATGACAAATCTTACCTAGAAAATCAGAATTCCTTCACATGACAAAGTGACAATTGCTGATCCTTCATTGGCTTTAGAACACACTGACAACGGGTCCTGCACTGCAATGCCATTTTTAGGGATTTCAATTTCTGTGCTTGCTGAAATTGTTGTTGTTTTGTAATAAATGTGGTTCAAGTTTTTTATTGGCTCCTCTTTCTTCCCACCCATTGGGTTATTATGCAGATACCACAGCTTACATCACACAGAAAAAAGTTCCAACTTTTGCCTCTTCATGCCTCTCTTTGATGCCCTTGGCAATACAATTAACAACAATTCATGGGATCTCCATAAGCAAATATGTCTCAAGGCAGCAGGTATTCCCAATTCTCTATACACTCTCATTTTTTTCTTTAAATGGGTTTTTTGTGGTCCCATTGTAACCCCTAAATTAAATGTCACCAAGATTAGTTATTTTTGTTTAGGCAAAAGCTATCATGAATTCATTGTTTGGTGACTCAAATTAACTAAGCTGCCCAAAAAAGTAGATCACTAGATCTATTCAGCACAAAATCTCTACATGCTATAGCTAGGTTCAACAATTCACACTTTGATTCAGAATCTAAAGGCTCTACATCCTGTGGCTAATGTAATGTAACTCATCATCTAATGCAGGCAAATATGTGAGGGTGCCAGACTTTGTGTTCCTTGCCCATATAGTAGACGTGTCCTCCGCAATGCATGTGCAGTTTGTGTTTCGGTCAGTTTCTTCAGTGCCTTATCGCACGAGGATCTACCTGCTGCCGTTATGGCCATCTACCTTAATGGTTTTGCTAGCAATGTGGGCTTGGGCAAAGAGCTTCACTGCCAGTTTCTACAACCTAAGAAACAAGTTGCACGCAACATGGGTTGTTCCTCGATTCGGTTTCCAGGTCTACGCCTTAATCATAGCGCAATTGACTGACTATTCCACCTTTGCCAGATAAAAATCCTAACAAGGTTCCTTTTTTTTTTATTTGATCAGTACTTCTTGCCATTTGCTGCCAGAGGCATTAACAAGCAGATAGAGCAGGCCATTCTTAAGGCTGATAGATTGGGAGTCAAAGTCCTCAGCCTTGCAGCCCTCAACAAGGTACATGTGTAATTTCATTAGTTTTGTTATATTATTTGCTTGATCTGAGAACATGGGCTGTTGAGTTAGGCTTGGCTGTCCAATTAATACCGTAGTTGAAGCTTAAGAGTGACTTGTGGCCTTTAAATAGCCACACAATATATCAATTAGTCAGGGAGGAACTTCACTATCACCTCTCCTTAATTCTAAGGCCACAGCTGAGCTGACCAATAAATGAGCTTGATGTCAACGTTTGTGTTCATCTTTAAGACTTCAAACCTAAAAGTGTAGGTTTTAAAGATTGCATAACTCAGAATGGAACCCTTTTGTTGCCATGTCATATCCTCGTGGTCCTAGCGCCATTAATAATGACCGGAAGTAGTTTAGGACATCTTTCAAAAATAAAGAGGTAGCTGTTGAAAGGTGATTCCTTGGAACAAAACTAATTTGCATGGTAAATGTGAACTAGACATACTATCTACACTTAGTAACATGTTGTTCACGTGTAGATTATGAGACAACATGGGAAATTGTACTAGTACAACAGGGCAGATTTGCAAATCTCTAGAAGTTGTGATTTTGTATATATATGCTCCTAAAAAAAAACTGTCTTTCTGATACTATGTGTAGATTTGTCTTAACACACTGTGTTTATTCATGTTTTATGTAGAATGAAGCTCTGAATGGTGGTGGAACACTGTTTGTTAATAAGCACCCTAACTTAAGAGTACGCGTTGTTCATGGTAACACCTTAACAGCGGCTGTAATTCTTCATGAAATCCCCAAGGATGTAAAGGAGGTTTTCTTGACGGGCGCCACGTCTAAGCTTGGAAGAGCCATTGCTCTCTACCTTAGTAGGCGAAAAGTCAGGGTCCTGGTTAGTACTTCTTAAGTACCAAATTTTAATGTGCCGTGTTCTTGTGGGAAAATATGTATCTAACTCAACTTTCATTTGACATTATATTTTAAACACTTGTTTCTTGTAGATGTTAACGCTATCAACCGAGCGGTTTCAGAAGATCCAGAAGGAAGCTCCTGTGGATTGTCAGGATTACCTTCTTCAGGTGACAAAGTACAATGCAGCCAAGAACTGTAAGGTGAGCAGATGAAGATGTTCAGCCAAAAATACAATCTGGTTTCAGTAATTGAACTTGGAAAAGGGAACTGAATGACTCATTTTTTGTTACATGGTGGATCTAACAAATGCAGACATGGATTGTGGGGAAATGGATCACACCAAAGGAGCAGAGTTGGGCGCCAAAAGGCACTCATTTCCACCAATTTGTGGTTCCACCAATCTTGCATTTCAGACGTGATTGCACCTATGGCGATCTTGCTGCCATGAAATTGCCTGAAGACGTTCAAGGCCTGTCCTCTTGTGAGGTAACCGAAACATACATACATCACTTTCACTCCATTGAGAGTTTCTTTTTGTTTGATTATGATTAAGGCTCATTTGTATTCTTGGATGTAAAACAAACAGTACACCATGGACAGAGGAGTGGTTCATGCATGCCATGCTGGAGGAGTGGTTCATTTCCTTGAAGGATGGACTCACCATGAAGTCGGTGCGATCGATGTCGAGAGAATTGATGTTGTATGGGAAGCTGCTCTCAAGCATGGGCTTAAACCTGTGTCAGGTTAGAACATCAATAAGGAAAATGGGGAGAGAAAAACGAAAAAAAAAAAGGGGGGTTTCAAGAAATCCACCAAGAAGGGATTTGATAAATTGGTTGTATTGGGAGAGAAGAAAATTCCACATTGCGATTATCAATACTTTATACATGTTGTGTTTACATTCAAACACTGGAGACTTCAAAAGGGAATTATGGGTTGCTCGGTAAATGTACTATACTCTGTTCTTGAATGGTGGTGTTTGGAGGTGTAGCTTGTAATTCCGATATAATTAATGCAAGGATTTATTCATGCTTTTTGGAAATGGCACAAAATGTTGGTTAGTCTGTTAGTCCATGAAAACCACAAGGCAGATTACTAACAAATATACGAATTCAAGCCCGTCATTAACCTTCACATTCCCATGTAGAAAAAACATAAGAACCGGCCGTGAAATGGATTTTGGAGTCCCCTTCGATAACTTTATAACCTTTTAAATCTAATTAAAATTAAATTATTATTAAATTTTAACTAATTTTATTAGTAATTTTGTAGTAATTATTTTATTATCTATAATCATTTATTAAATCTTGATTGTTATTTTTAATAATGTAATTGTAGAAAGATAGAATTGAAATAATGAATAAATAAGTGTTTTATCCATAAAATTAAAATATAAGGTCCAAAAATATTGTTGTTATTTATGTATTTATTTACTCATTTAAGAAAAGTTCTTTCAATTAATAGTAAGTGCTTGTTTGGTTAAATGGATGAAGTATAATTCATGGGAATTTAATTCATGTAAATTAATTTCCTACAATATCTACTTCAGATAAAATTTGTTTGGTTAAAAATCTACTTCCTGGAAATTACGTGGAAGAAAATTTTACCCACCCATTCTAAGTAACAAAATTTTCAACCAAACACGTATATTTTGACAACAATAAAGAACAACAATATTTTTGGAAGAACTTTTCTTAAATTGTAGAACTTTTCTTAGAGTTTCTACAACTTTCTCTTAATAAAGACATTAACTAGACTGTGTTTTATCAAAAAAAAAAAAAAAAAACCAAACTGTGTTTTTTAAAAAGAAAAAAATAATCCCGCTAGGGTGTTGGCCAGAGTTGGACACACGTATTACAACACGCTGGGACACTACACCAATTATTATGTACTCCCTCCGTTTCAAAATACATGGTCTTTTCAACATTTCACGTATATTAAGGAATTTTCATATTACTTAAACTACCCTTGTACCATAATAATAATTCCAACTAAAAGTCCTGCATGTTTTTTTTCAAAAAGAAAAAGCATATTTATAGAGGCAATCATGAGGGGCATATGCGGAAAGAAGAGGAGAAAAATATGAAATGGTCATGTATTTTGAAACAACCTAAAGTGTCTAAAAGACCATGTATTTTGAAACGGAGGGAGTATTTTATTTTAATATATACAAAAATAATTTTTGAATAAACCGGAGGTGTTGTATGGTGCACACTTTGAACCTTCCCCGGGCTTGAACATAAGGCTGTGTTAACGTGAATTTTGATAAACAAGCTCGGCAGATAACAAATATTACAGCTTTGGCCCATTTGGGTAAGGAAAAAAAATGTGGAAAGAATCACAACTTTTTGTAGGCATTCGTACAAGTCGAATTAACTCTGTCGATGTGCTCATTAGTATTTCATCTATTTGTTTCACTACCGACCATTAATTTCGCTAATCGGAATTTGATCGAGCTAATATATAGACATAAAATTCTCATCCTCATAACACCAATTATTCCCCTAATCGAAATTTAAGTAACACCTAGATCGAAGTAAGCATTCCATCCTGGTATTCAAAACTTACAAATCGAAGTTCAAACAGTCACTTCACCGGATTGATAAAATCAACTTAACGTGTTCGAAGAAGGACCTCCTTCTCTTCCACTTCCGCTTTAATTTCTGCCATCGCCAATTTCTGGTCTCCAATCTCCTATCCCACTACTTACGACGAAATCATCTAGACTTGATTGAAAAGCGGTACAAATTCCCTAATTCTTCCGTGAGTCTTGAGTCTTGACATCTCTTTCAAAATTCATTATGGTTTAAATTCTAAAAACTAATTACTCCGTATCATATAAATCATTATGCTTAAATTTTTGAAATAAAATATTTGTTTGAGTGTAAACGTATCTAAACTATTTTATTAAATGATATTGTGTTTTTTTACAAGTATAGATAAGATAATTTATGAAAATAGTCATTAACAGGCCCGGTCCTAAGCAGGTGCAGGGCCTCCAAATTATGTAGGGCCTCAAGCCCAATAGAATTGATATAAAACAAAAGTAACTTACAAGTACACTAGATTGATTAAATGGTTCAGCGGTTTATAGTGGGCTGATTTTTGCCTCGAACAAGGTTCGAATCTCAGTATCCACGCTCTTCTTTAATTTAATAGAGCTCCTTCATAATTAATAGAGTAATTTTTTAAAACAAGTCTATATTAGGCCTTAAACTCTGTATTAATGATACAAGAGTCTTATAAACTTAATATTGCAGATTTCCAAGGGCTTAGAAACTTTTTTTTTTTTTTTTTTGCTCTCGCGTCCGGTTCGGCTAGTAAACCCCGCCTACGTCCGGACCGGGTACTGCAATGGCCCTGTGAAGGGGGCGACCCTCCCAATTCCGTTGCTCCATCCACGCTGCCAAGGAGATTCGAACTTCGAACCTCTTGGATAAACGCTTAAGGGGTCAAGTGCCACATCCCACTAGACCAACGGGTGATTGGTCAAGGGCTTAGAAACTTAATGTTACGGCGGTTGTTTACTACTGTATAATTCTAAAGTCTAATACAGTAATCTTTTTTGATTGAATGATCCAATATATCATGGGCAGTTCCTATACGTACACGGCTATATTTGTTTAATAAACTGTTTTTTTTTTTGACAGCAGTTTAATAAACTGTTTTGATCGTTCAATAAAGCTAAGCTATTTTATTATCCCTATTTTTCAATTTTATAGGGCTATGTTATAAAAAAAGATAGTGCTCACAGAAGTTATAACATGTGATCAACCAACGTTCAAATCTTATAATAGGCTCTAATTATATACGTAATCGTGCTATATATATATATATATATTGTTTCTTAAATGTTTCCATTTTATTTATTTGTGCCAGGTTTTTTTTTCACTTGTTTTTCATTTATTATTTTATCTTTTCCTTTCTATAACTATATCATTATCAAAAAAAGCTCATTTACATAATTGAATGATGACATTATAAGGTATAATAATGACTCTAAAATCGGTAATATTTTAATCGGATCTAAAGGATTATAAATTTTTGGTACGGGACCTCTTAAAACCATTGGCCGGCCCTGGTCATTAACATCAAGATTACAGGTTATTTCGATTGATACCGGGTCAAGTAACTTTAAGTTTTCGGATGATTTCGGGTCGGTTTACTTTAGATGTCGAGTAATATCAAGCCAGTAAATTCAGATATAATCGATTACTGATTAATTTCGGGTTCAGTTTAGAAAATCTCGGGTGCACGCATTTTCTTCTCTTTTTTGAATGTCGGGTCAAATACGGTGTCGGTTGGATCGGGTAGGTTTGTCGGATCGGGTCAAATTCTATAACCAAGCTAGGCACCAAGTCCTATATTCTACAAAAACAGCTAATTAATCTCAGATTGACGTCTCTGAGCATGACTTCCCAACTACGACAGACAATTTTCGTTGTTGACACACAGGAAAGCTAGACCCTTATCTCATAATATTGATACGTACGTACTTAGTGAAGTTGATGACGTGGAAGAAGCTATGAAATCAATCCATGCATCTAAAGTTGTGGCGCGCCGGCGCTTCCAGCAGTTTATAAATTTGTGAAGATGATCGATCGAGAAAACGTACGCTATATACATATGTAACATTAGTATGTTTCCATTATCTTCTTTTGTTTTTTGTTGAGAATACTATCGATAAAATTCAAACTGATAGCCTCTTGAGTCTAGATAATAGATATCATTCTTGTAAGGCACGAAGCCTTAAAAGTAGGGCTGAGCAAAGTTATCCGATCCGCCGATCCGATCCGAAAAATCCGCCGATCCGATCCGAAAATATCCGCATCCAAAATGATCCGTTCAAAATTGATCCGTATCCGGTCCGATCCGCTAATTTTTCCGGATATCTTGACCGGATATGGATAGAGGTTTTGAGTCTTTCGGATATCCGAAAATATCCGAAAATATATATATATATATATAATGTTTATAGAAAGGGAAAATAAAATACTATTATAGGTCAAAACCCTGAACTTACTTTTACCACTTTCTTAGTTCTTACCGTAGGTTAATACTAATTATAGCTTAAGCAGGATAAAGTATGAAGTTGTTAATATTAATTATCACTTTATGGGTTGTAATTTTGACTTTGAGTTTGATTATAGCTTAAGAAGGTTAATATTAATTATTGTTTATAACTTTATATTTAATTTCATATAATGTTTTATAGCTAGCTAGATTTTTGGACATGAATTAAATACAAAATTATACTACATTTTTTTGCTTGAAAATTAAAATGGATAGTTTGGATATCCGGGATATCCGGTTCCGGATATCCGATCCAATCGGATAATTTTTAGTGGATATCCGGCCGGATACGGATCGAGCTTTTTGCAAGAAAAAATTTTCGGATATCCGGGTTTTCGGATCGGATCGGATAATACGAATGCTCAGCCCTACTTCGAAGGGCTATTCCAAGGCAACTTCTCATTATATTACTCTTGTCTTAGCACGCTTAACTTTATAGTTTTTTTAACTCTCGAACCATGAAAAGGAATAGTTATTGCCAGTGGCGGACCCAAAAACTTATGTCAAAGGGGGCTAAGTAGTTTAGTTTAAGTATAATCGTTAAAACAAGTTAGAAATTATAGATTTGACCACAAAAAAAATAATAATTAGAACTTGAAATAGTATAAAACTAGTCCTAATCTGAGTATAGAAAATGAAACAAATTTAAGTTTTTATTAAACTCGAAGTGGATTTCAAGAAATATTATACACAAAAGTTCATCTCTTTTTAAGGACTAATATCTAATACTTTTGATTAAACATACGTTTCACAGTCTTTTTCTTATAATCTTATTATAATAATTTCAATTCAATTAAAGATGTATGACTAATATGTTTGTTTATATATGTGTTTCTTATACTCCATCCGTTTTAAAATATTTATTCATAACGAGTAAACCCAATGAGTTGAGTCAAGAATATCGATTTTTTTATAGTTACTAGAGTAATTAATGTTTTATTTTAAATAATAATATTTAATAATTAAATAATATTTATATATATTTTAATAATTAAAGATAATATAATTTTCAAAAGAAATTTTACATATTACGAGGTTTAATAAACCGGGTCAATCCAACGAGTTCAGGTTTCAACCAAAGGGGTTTTGGGTCAAAACTGTTTTTGGACAATATTGCACGTAGATTGAAGGAACGGTTTGAGTTTAATATAAAAGTTATGTTAGATTTTGTATAAATTTATTTCGACCAAAAAAAAAAGATTTTGTATAAATTTATTCAAAAAATAGATAAATGTAAAATCTTATATTTTTTTCAACATGCTTCTTATGATATTTGAGTATTTTTTACAGTTGTATTTAACTAGTTTTATTTTAGTAATATGTATTTTCCTCTATAACATGTTTTTTAGCCAAGTAAAAAGATCTATAGAGTTATAGATCATTTTAACTTATATAAACATTGGGTAATTGCTTTAGCAATAAGTTTTCTTATTTTATAATAATTTTTTAATTTATGGTTATTTTGGAAAGAAAAAAATCTCCAACTCTAAAACATGTATATATATAAACAAGTTTTTTACATGTGGGGTTTACAAATAATAAATTTTAACCAATAAAAAATAGGTCAAATAATTTTCAATCAATCCATATTAAAAAGAAAAAGAAGTTAATGTGATTTGATTTGGAGTTGACATGTGTTTATTATTATCACTTTAATCTCTAATTTAGTATAGATAAGATTTTTTCATATTTTATATAAATGTGGAATCTACAATTAAATTTCAACCTATCAAATTGTTATAATAAAAATGAGTAATATGGTTCAATGTAATATTGACATGTGTTATTTTAATTATTATTTTAACCTCTGATTTAATATATATTTATGATGATGATTTTATTTAATGATCAAATCATTTTAATATTACTGAATATATAATAGCATAGATATTTAGCTTAGTACTCCGTACTTCACAAAAAACTCAGTTTTACCGGACAATCAAATCGGATTCGAAGTATACATATTTCTCGCGTCAGAATGAGGCTTGAGTGGGTCGAATAGTATGGGTCAATCAAGTCTGCTGTTCATGTTGGGTAGTATCCGGTGTGGAGTTGCTTTAATTTTTTTTCTATTATGACTCCGTTACATGTTAGGTGCCGAAATGTACTACGCACTGCCCTGTTTAATTAAATTCAATTACCGATACATCTAGCTATGGAAAGGATCCAGTGCAAGAAAAAGCGAAACAGTGTGCGTGCTTCCAAAAGGAAAAGAAAAGATGGACCAACTTGGATCTGCCTTTTAGTTAAACACGTAACGTATATGACGACGATGAGTATGTATGATGGATTAACTAATTCATATATATATATATATATATATATATATATATATATATATATATAGAGAGAGAGAGAGAGAGAGAGAGAGAGAGAGAGAGAGAGAGAGAGATGGACTAATTGGATTTGACTTCTCAATCTTATTTGTACGCCCCACTGCCAACTACCATCTCATTGCACATGCATATATGCAACTTAGGTGCATGTATATATACACACATATAGGACGTAGTACGTAACACATGCAGCTTAATTATATTAGATCTTTCATTTCACTTGACTTGTAACTTCTACTAACAGTAAGTTCCCGGCCACTTGTGCCTGGCTATATATACATGTGTGTGTAGTTGAACTAGCTACATATATCATCCCCATCTCCTACATCTCTGATCTCATTTTCATTAATATAGTTTGTAGGAGTATGGGAAGAAGGCTGAGATTGAGGATGGTGGGAAAGAGGGCAAAGGCGGCAAGAGAAGGAGGCCGCCATGGCCAAGCCGATGACTTTCTTAGGCTACAAAGGCTGTTACCTTCGCATGTGGAGTATGTAGAGGGTGAAGACATGGATGCCTTCGCTGAGAGGATCGCAAACTATATCGTTTACCTTCAGCTCCAAGTTAGTCTTCTCGAACGACTCTCGGAGATTTATGGGGTCTAGCTACCTATTGAAGTAAGCAATCGTGTTTGCTAACTAGAACCGTGGTTTCGCAATTCCGAGGGGTTGGATGTATGTCCTTTCATGATATATTGGTGATTCATTCATGGTATGTCGATCGTCATATAATTAAGATGCTTTTTTTTAGCAAAAAATTAAGATGCTTATATGTCTGTGTATCTTCTTTTTTTTGGTTGAATATATATATTTCTGTGTATCTCTTCATTTATGACTTTATGTCATGTATCAAATTTATAATTATCGATCTATTGTTATGTATTACCGATCAGTATTACGATATCGATCAGTATTACAAAACTGGATCGGATCATGAATCCAAGTTTTTCGCCCATGACTAACCTTTAGAATAACTTGAAAGGTTAGCTGCTGATCGACATTAATCTTGTCTTGTAATTCCACTGTATCCAAAGACTTGTTTTCATCAATTCATATATATGTCAAATTGGTTGATTTTTCAGAATCATAATATCATCTACAAATGATTTTTTTTTAAAAGGATGCTAGTTCTTTCCTTCACGGGTAGGAATCCTATATATATATTCCCAATTTGAGCATACTACTTTCCAATTGTCGCAATCGCACACGGAACTTCATTCAAGCGATGATTATAGGATAATAGATCACCTTGTCGTACCCCCTAACATGAACATAATATCGGTAGGATTATTAACGAGCATTGAAAAGAACATGTTTGTGGACATTTTGCCACCCATTCAATGAATTTAATTGCTACAAAACCATCTCCATGGTTAGACATATACCCTTCAACGCAGCTCCCCCGCCGTGTTAATAGGATGCGTTCATGCGTATATACTAGAACTACTCAAAATTAAATTAACCATAGGATTTGAATCTCTTTAGTAATCCTAACTTTTGAGATGGTCGAACATGAGATATATTGCATGAGCTATATAATATTATGAGTCCAAATGAGTATTTATGTTGGTGGTGTATACGGGAACATAGAAATATATGTAATGAAACTCTTTACTCCACAAGAGATAATCTAGGGTTTAGGCACTTACGTGCAACAATGTGAAGCTAAATGAAGGAAAGGAAACAACAACGAGGATGATAGACGGAATGAAAGGACCCGACCACAACCCAAATGGAGTAAACCAAAATCAGGATAATACAAATTATACTTTTATATGTCTAATACTAAGGATAGGTGTTCATTGGTAGGTTATATTGTTCCATACTAAAATAGTAACATGGTAATTTTAGAAGGAGTGGCTTGTTTTAGGGAAAAGCGTCCTTTCAAGCAAATAATTTGTGTTGCATGAAGGATTAATAGTGGCAAAAGCTTTGGGCATCAAGAAATTAAAAATACAAGGATATAATTTGATTCTTATCACTGCAATCATAGTTTCTACTACTTTTGCTTGACAATAGTTGTTATTTTAGGATTTGTTTCTAAAATTAAGTAAAGAGTTATTTGATTTTCCTTAAATATCCTTAATTTCGTGAAAATCATTTATCTTTTTGTATATATTTATATAATTATTTTAACTAATAAGAATAGTATCAAAAAGTACAGTAAAATATGTTAAATGATATACATTATTGAATCGGAAAATCAGGCTAAAACGGAAAGTATTTTAGAAATATGTGTCACAAATATTATGTTTTTACGGAACCATTTGAATAAGCTTTATGGTTAAGCATATTTGTAGAGGAGTTAACACGTCAAATGATAAATTTTCAATAAGCCTTTACTCCCGGCCCCTTAGTGGCTTTGTTGCTATATGTTAATGTCAACTTTAACTTGTTAAAAAAAAAAAGAATTAACATACCCAACAGTTGGGGTCACCTTACTTCTCCGTCCGTCCGTGCACGGTTATGTCCGGTCCGTAACTCCATAATTCTTGTGCAATAAACTTTTTTGTGTCATAAAGTTACAGCTAGGGATGGTGCCTACTCGAAAGGTACATCCGTACACCGTACATGGAAAATTTGAGGGCTCAAAGTGCACTCAAATGAGAATTTACGTACATATAGCTTTTCCATACACTGCTTATACTTTTGTTTTGGATTCAAGCAATAGTGACAATTTAATTAGCTTAGGAAGATAATTGTTAGAAAGTTAGAGTTTTGATGGCTTCAAACCTTATCAGCAACAAAGATATTCAAAGGGAATTGTCAATCAAAAATGAGAAAACTTGATGTTTTGATGAATCCAAACGATGTTGGTGAGAAATGTCTTCAGAGAGAGTCTTCGACATGAAACAAGGAGGTCGCCGACATGAAACAACGAGCGTAAAACTGGCGAATTGTAATTATGGAAACGCAGAGAGGATTTCTTCTAAGCCAATTGTATCAGCTATTTAAGGATAAAATAAGAGAGAAAAAAAGGAAAAAAATCATATGGAGGGAGCATGCGAAGATTAGGAGATTTTCTAGAGTTTATAATTGTATTTTAGGAAAAATCCTGTAAGATTATGTTTAGAATATATTTCTTAAGTGAATAGGAAGATATTCTAAACATACCTAAACCTAATTTTCATATAAATACCAAGAGATCAGTTGGTATTCGTGCATTGAGGATTAGAGAGAAACTAGGTCAAGCATTGGAAGAATTATAGAGTATAGAGGATGTTGACTTGTGCGCGGAATCGTTGAAGTGGTGGGATATAGTTCTTGACGAGCTTTGTTAGGTGAGAGTTAGACTAGTTAGGTAGAGTGTAGTTCAAGAGTGTGTGATTCATTCTTGTTTACGGGAGCACCTTCGTAAGAACTCAAGAGATTAATAAACCAAGTTAAGGTACCCTTCAAGTCCGATCAAGTGAGAAGTTTGGGAGATAGTGATTTTTCTCCTTGTAAACAAGTTGGTTTACAAGGAGATTAATGCGATCCACCCTCGGGTCGGACCACGATTGCCCGATCTAGGCTAAAAGGGTTGTTATTCTTCTTCAAGGTGTCGGAACCGGATATGCACGAGCCAACGTTATGGCTCGTGAGCCTCTTGTGCTAGCGTGGGCGAGGGAAGAGCAAGACTTAAGCTTGGGATAAGGACTCAATGTGATGAGTCTGGATACGAGTCCAACGTTATAGACTCGGGTTGGGTGTCGTGAGGGCTTTTGATGACGTCAGGCCAAAGAAGGAGAAATTTCAACTCGAACTTAACTCTGGTTGTATTTAATTTGAGTTGAAAAGATTACATTGATGAATATAAATAGAAAACGAAACCTCAATGATTGGTAATTCAAGGCCAAGCTCCGTAGTGGGCACAAGGACGGGCTCGGCCGTGGCTGTCATAGCCTTAGGCTTGGCCTCGACAACGACCATGTCCGGTAATGTAGGCAAGACCGGGGCAGCATGTGGTGAGAGAATCACGACAACAAGGCACTCGGGTTGCAGCACCATTGGGGTAAGAGTTGGCATTGTTGACGGGGTTGGCACAACGGGCTATGAACGAGAATGGCTTGCTTGATCCCTAGCCTCGGCAATGAAGCGTTTAAGGTCGACGATCCTGCCATCCTTTTTGTTGGCACTGCTCTTGAAAGCGTGCCTCCCTAGGATCCGGGTGAGTTGGCAATGAAGAAAGCTCAGCTCGGGAAGGGGGCCACACCTTAGGGTTGTGCTTGGGTGGTGGCTCATCATAGTGGGGACGAGACCGGGTTGGTAGCTCATTGTCATAGTAGGAATGCCGATGACGAGACGATGAGGAAACGGCTTAGGCCTCACCGTAGTTGGAGCGACCCCAGCGAGGAGGTAACTCGCCATATTAGACCTTGTGATGTTTTTTTGGGGAACTTTGATTTGTATCAAGCTTTTGTTGTGTGATGAATTATCTGCGTAGTCATAGCAACTTCATTTTCATCTAGAATTACGTATCATGTCGATCGCATTTTCCCAATGGTTCCAAAACATTGGGTTCATTCTCAATTTCAACATATATGTACACGCCCCCGCCAACAAAAGCTGGCTCAATATACCATGAAAACGATCCTTACATTTAATCAACTCTCCTAACCAGTGCCACCAGTAGCGATGCAGTTATCCAAGGAACAAAGCCACGATGACCTTGCGCTCAAGCTTCGTCTGAGCTGGCTAGACTTGGAGCACCTCTTCAGGCTCCCGTCAGCTGAGCCTGATCCCGTCACAGAAGACGGGTCAGGCCCATCGAACCCGCCCATGCACAACAAGGCCGAGTTGAACACCGAGGGGAATCGCTGGCTGCTCGCTGACCTGAGTGAGGATGATCGAGAGCACTGTCGAGGGTGGGCTCCACAGAGTGGGGCCGTCAGCTGGGCCTGCTCGCTTGTGCATGTCCAAAGCGACAGGCTGGCGCTTCGGGTGATTCGGCGTGCCGCAGGCCGGGTCCCGGGGAGCTTAGCGAATGCCACGATGCCAGCACGGCAGAGCGGGCAGGCGATCGAGCCCGGTGGGCCTGTTGAGCCCGACGAGGTGGAGGTGTTCATTAGGCAGAGATAGACTGCACATTGAGTGCAGAACTCGTGGTCACAACCTGTCAAGTATCACAGCTCACAATCAATTCATTTACCAACAGAAGTTGCATATTGGGGTTAGGCAAATGAGATCACCAATTCTCAAAGGTTTCCTCAATATATTTTAGGTCGACAACGTAACTTGTAAATCAAAAAGTGAACTAAATTCAATCAATGAGTGCAGGGAAAGATTTGTACTGGGTTTTACGGGAGAAATAGGAGGTTAATTACCTTCAGCAGCTACGGTGCACTTCCTTTCTAGGCAGACAACGCAAGGATCTTGGCATGCTGTTTGGAAATCTTGACTTCTCCAACCGCATTCTCTGTAACAAAGCCAGTCTGAAGTAAGTTTTTTTTGTTGGCACTGGAGTCTCAAATAGGTTAGGTATGAGAAAACAAGTCTGAAGTAAGCATAGGGATCTCGCTTGCCTTGCAATCTTGATAATGCTTAATAGGGGAAGTGATAGATAAGGAGAAGGGAAAGTTCCCGTGTGTGCTTCTGGAGGCCTCGAGAGAATTTCCTCAACCGAGTTCCTATTCCACGAACTAGCAACCATTGCAGGTGTCCATCTACACTTAGACAAATAAAAACAGTGTGACAAAATGTCATGGTTGTTTAACTAAGCTAGAAGGCAGAACATCCATACCCGTTAGCATTTTGAGCAGTCAGGCTAGCACCCCTTGCAGCCAGAATCTTTACAAAGGATATTAACAACGACAATCAGTAGATCATTCTATAGAATGGGGCAAAATTATGTTGTAAGGGGGGAGAACCTTACTTGGCAACATTGCGGGTTTCCTCCACATGCCGCATAATGAAGTGGAGTGCTTCCTGAACCTGCAGGGTTAAAGATCACTCCAAACAATGAACTACAATCACAAGAAGCCTAGGGGAAACAAATTGTAAATGTTGTTTCAAGATGGAAAAACAGATCATTAGACGCCACAGTGCAGCAGATTCAAAGAAGACAAGGAAACCCAGATGGCAAATCAGAAGACCCACAACCTCAAATACACAAACACAAACAGACAAGTTATAGATGAGAATAGCAAATGCAAGTACCTATTAGATCAATTGCACTCCCGTCTTCTATGGTAACTTGTGAAACAGAAGCTCCCAAATCCAAAAGCAACTGAACAGTCTCAAAATGCCCATTCAAAGCTGCCATATGGAGGGCAGTGATCCCTCCATCAGCTGCCTTGTTAACTACCTGATCAAGAGCACTTTTTCCATGGCAATCATGAAATCAGTCATCACCTCAATCAATCGGCAAAGAAATGCTTAACCATGTATTCCATACTTACCTTTGATTGAATTCTAAACTATCTTGGCTCTTTAATCTCTTCTGCAGCACATTCCATAGATTTGGTATGCTTGGAAGGTAATCTGCTAGGATTAACCTGATGCATCGCGTATGCCCATTAAGCGCAGCCAGATGCAGGGCAGTTCCCCTATTAAGGTAATCCGCTCTGTGGATCTGGAAATAAAAATTGATTTGTAAGGACTTGTCTCAACACATAAGATTGCCACATCCAAAAATGGATCAGGGTTGATAGATTTACATTAGCTTTGAACAGAATGAGGGTTTGGACAACCTCCCAATGACCATGTTGACATGCTTGCATTAGAGCTGTCTAAGAGATCCACAACACAGACAAAGTTTTCAATACTCATCAATCTTAAACTTCCAATCAAGACCTAAACAAGAACATTACCTGCCCGCGGTAATTCCTAAGATTAATATCAACCCCGGATTCGAGCAATAGAGACACAATCTAACATACAGGCAAAAAACAAAACATAGAATGTCATCACCAATATTTGAAAGAAAGGAATTGAAGCTTGTCCACATTCTTTAAACAAGCATTGCAAGGGGTTTTACCTCATGGTGGCCATGAGCTGCAGAATAATGAAGAGGGGAATTTCGAACCCCGAACGTCGAGTACCTGGCGAGCCGAGGATTACACTCCAATAAAGCCTTGGCTTCTTGAAGATCCCCATCCCTTGCAGCAGAAACCAACCGCTCCCCAGATGCTGAACAGCCAAATGAATTGCCCACAATGCTCAGAAATCTCATTATTCCTTAATTCCTTTCCTTCTGCTTGTTTTTATTTGACAGATCCAGATGAAGGCCAATAGGAAGTCCTTCCTATCTTGGGAGCCCAATCACGGATGAAGGTAAACTGGATAATTTTTTTCCCACCATTCTTACTAGACCATCCTAAAAATAGTAGTACAATAATGATAAGCCCTTAAATTGCTCATAAAGAATCCAACCACCCACACCAAATCGAGGGCATTTAGGTGTAACGGTATGTGACCTTGGATGACATACTAATTAAAATCCCAGAAACGGAGATTGGCTTTGGGAAAGAGAAGTCACCCATAGACCAGCAAATCCTACCAAATGACGAGGAAACAAGAAGATTAAGGCATTACATAATAATTTCTCGACGTTTGAGATATGTAATCACGTGGAATTAGCAGCAAAATCCACATGTACCAGCAACAGAGAACGATTAGGGTGTTAAAAAATTCAACCCTCAACTTTACACTAACTTAATTGAACCCTAGAAATCAGATTCAAACCCCAGATAAATGAATCATCAAATGGATGGTAGACGACGAAGACATGGCTTGATCGTATAAACCCTGATGAGAAATCCAAAAATAAAAAATAAAATCAACAAGGTGGGTATCACTCTGACGGGGACTGGGGAACAATAACACCTCAAACATGAACTGGGATGACGGTGTTGATTTTTTAATTAGAGATCAAAATGATGGTAGGATTAGATGGAATTAAGAGGGATTATTATTGATTGATGGGAATAATTAGAAGAAAGAGGAAGGATGTTGCCTTGTTGGATACAAAAGAAAGAAAAGACGGGGGATTTTTTTATTTCGCCATGACA